>CM040240.1:52284671-52322929 GCA_022545495.1 Chrysanthemum lavandulifolium | reverse complement strand
CTAAGTATTAGCTCATATAAAACCTATTTTTATTTCTTTGCTACTAAAAATCTTGGAAATTTATTTTGTGGTGAAAATACTTTGAAAAAATCTAAAAGAAAATCCTTTAGAAAAAACATTTCTCTTTCCTCCAAACTCACTCTCTAGCCATGAAGTCACTACACTTCATGAGCAGCATCTCACCCACCCCAAAATTACCATTTTGCCACTCCCTCACCAAATCCTCATTCTTTCCAACCCAAACACACCCATTTCCAAACTTTTTTACCCAAAACACAAAAACTAAACAAAACCCAATTACCATAATCACATCATCAATGGCTTCAGCAGACAAAATTACAGAAAAGCCTTTTTCTGTTCTGTTTGTTTGCTTAGGTAATATTTGCAGAAGCCCTGCTGCTGAGGGTGTTTTTACTAACTTGGTTCAAAAAAGAATCTTTCTGATAAATTTGTTATTGATTCTGCTGGTACTATTAATTATCATGAGGTATTTGAGTTTTTGCTTCATGGGTTTTGTTCAAGATTCTTGATTATGGTGTATGATCATGGGTTATGTTTATTTGTTAAAAAGATTTGAGTTTTAGGATGATTTAAGAGTACCCTTTTGTGAATTGATCCGAAAATTTATTGGTTAGGTGTATCTTCATGGGTTATGTTTCGCAAAACTAGTAGTAACTTTTTGTTTCATAAAAGCGTTTAGTAACGTAGCTGTATCTCTGTAATTGTAAAGTGTAAATGATGTAGACACTAAACGTTTCTTTTATTAGCGTTCAAATAGGTGTATCTTACTAGTAATAAGGGTTTTTTTTATAAAAGCGTTTAGTAACGTAGTTGTATCTGTAATTGTAAAGTGTAAATGACGTAGACGCCAAAAGCTTCTTTTTTTAGCGTTCAAATAGGACCGGTTAAGGAAATTCTAAAAGCTTAATGCTCATTGCCAAGCCAGCATTATATTTTAAACGCTAAAAGCTAGACGCTCCAAAAGCTTGTTGCCAAACACAGCCATTTAAGAGTGCCCATTTGTGAATTGATCTTCAATATTGATTTTATAATGAATTATGTTTTCTTTGTGTGTGAAAGTTCTGTTTGTTTTGGTTTGTTGAAGGGTGGTCCAGCAGACTCAAGAATGAGAGCTGCCTCTAAAAGAAGGGGTATTGAAATCACATCGATATCAAGGCCAATAAGGCCGTCGGATTTTAAAGAGTTTGATCTCATTCTTGCTATGGACAGGCAAAACAAAGGTATGTTTTGTTTAAAATAAGTTTCAGAATCGTAATAGCATTGCGGTAGTGATCATTAGTTGTGAGCGGTATATTTGTTTGCTGGCTACGAATAGCATTGTTCTAGTTGTTAAGAGTCTTTGGCTTATGGCATTAGAGTAAGGGGTCTTTTGATGTTTGATTCCGCCATAATCACTTTTGAGTGGTTGCAAAATTGTTAATAGTTTTCTATTGTTAGGGTCAAGATAAAGGAAAGAAACCGTAATAAAACTGATTCTTGGGATGAACGTCCAAAATACATAACTATCCCTATGAGTTGATTATCTTATATTGAATGTTCAAGTTGCAATACTCATTTTGATAAATGAGGAACTTCGGTTGGAAAGTTTTCAACATAGCGTGCCATATTGATAGTGATTATGAACCATTAGCGCCCACCTTATATGTCCTAGCTAACCATTTTCTAAAGGTCACTTTCTTTGAACTTAATAGCTACACTTGCGACATAAACTTTAGATTATTAGGGATAGACTCATTAATAAGTTTTATCCTCCTTAGACGTTGGATTAAACATCATTAAAAGAGAGTAGCGTAACCCGCTAAAGAAACTAGATGTTGAAAGTAATACAAACTTCTCTATTTTAATTTGGTACCTACAGTTTATAGGAATTCCACTTATAGAGTATGTTAGATCCATGTGACTACCTACATGGTAGTCAGGGTATGCATGTTTATACCTTAAAAAAATCTTCTGTTAAAAAATAAATTTGAATGTTATGGTAATTCATAAACAAAAACATCATATGAGCCCCTAGTATGCAACAAGTTATGGACTCGTTGGCTTGTGTCTCGTTTGTGGGGATTTTAACTTGGGTTTCATATGTTAGAAGGCCATGTTCCCGTGACCTACCTTAAAAACATTTGATAGAATCAAATATCTTAAACTCATTCCTTCCTAACCACCACCAAATGGGGTCCAGTGGTAAGGCACTTGACTACCTCACAAGAGGTCAAGGGTTCGAACCTTACCAGGTACCCATATGGGGGTGGCCAAGGAAGGGCCGGAAACAGTCACGGGATTACCCCCGGTTAGGCCGCGTACTCAAAAGACTCGCCCTCCCCTGGTAACCGGAACAGGGAAAACCCGTTTATCCGTTTGTATATGCTTAAGTGTAGAAAGAAAAAAAAATATATATAAATCTTAATAACTGAGTTTTATTGTATGAATTGCAGAGGACATACTTGCAGCTTTGGAGAGATGGAGTTTTAAGGAGGCCTTACCTGCTGATGCACACAAGAAGGTTTGTAAAATGATTATAAACGAATAATGATTTCATATGATGCATTTGCACGTTTTGATGTTTATTTGGATTGTGAATCTGTGGATGCAGGTTAAGTTAATGTGCTCTTACTGCAAAAAGCATGATGAAACCGAGGTACCTGATCCTTACTATGGCGGTCCACAAGGTTTTGAGAAGGTAACATTTCTTGAATTTAGTTACCCTTTCATTATTAATATTCTGTTTGTGGGACCAAATGTTCATTTTCTAAGACTAGGAAATAGTGTTCGATAAAAATGTTAGAATACTGGTCAAGTGTCTAAGCAGAGCGAGTACCCTTATGCAATGACTATGTAACACTGCAGACCAAAAGTAGTACCGTTGATATGTTTTCATAACCCCATGACAATGGGCAAGTATGTAAATTTAAGCTTAAAATTTTTTGCTCAAAGGCAGTAAATGTATTTCATTCTTGGATGTCCTATATAAAATGCCGAGTAGGCACCATTTTTCCTTGAAAATGGTAACAATTGAATCAAAATGTTTTCTTTTACGTTTTCAAGCTACATTGAGATTTTGCTCGTTACTAGGTGTTGACAGTGTTACTTTTTTGACATACTCTTAAATTCGTTTGATCCCATTTTCAAGGGACAAATTGTGCCTCCGGTTCGTTTGTCTTTATTAAAATATACACTTGAAGAGCAGCTCCTAGGCACACTTGAACACTTGTAGTCTTAAATGCTCGAATATAAAAACCGAAACTTCTACGGATGAATCAGTTTGATCTCATTTCTTTTAAAAGATCATGATTGATCTGTGGATCTCTTCTGTATTTTATCTTTTCATCAAAGAAATGGGACTAAGAATACCGATGGAATAGTGGCACCGGCTAGTGGGGCTCAATTCTAAATTGTATAGACCAGTCTATCCCATTGAGTAAAAGTACAAGCTTTTGACAATTGCTTTGTTCTAAATTTCTGGCAGGTGTTGGATTTGCTTGAGGATGCATGTGACTCACTTCTGGAAAGCATTTTGGCTGAAGCAAGTTCATAGAGTTTGGTCACATTCTTCATTCTATGGGTCCTTTATTGGTTTCTCATCACATCACTTGTAAACATATCTCCATTTTCTGTTAAAATTGTACGAAGAGGATCCTAGGAATAAAAACTGTTAAATCAGAATTGAACTATACTATTGTTCAGATGCAAAAACCACATTGGTAGCTTCATTGTACCCTATTTACATGCCACCAGACAATTTGGTATTGTGCAATATTGTCCAGCATGATATTGGGTGCTGTTCACTGATGTTCAAATATGCACTCTAAGAAAGCATATAATACGCACGCTGAAAAACTGAAAAAGTATATCCTGAAACATGCATATTCAAATCAGTTACATTCGGGTTTGCTATCTAACCAACATAATACATCTGTTTGACACTTAACAATCATGCAAACATATGAATCCCACCTTGCTATAAGGGTTCCTTGTCAATACATGATACAAATGACCTACATTTACAGTTAACAACAGACACAAGATTCTGTCTAAATTTGCTTCTTTGCAAGTCCAATGAAGTTGGTCTGAGCCCTAACTTTCTAATCTACCCAAAAATAAATCCAACTGCTGATGTTGGTTTCTAAACGTCATCCATGTTATGATCATTGTCATTGTCTCCTTCGTAGTACTCATCATCACGTTGAATGTGCTTGTCTTGTGTGTGTTCTGTTGAAAACAATAGCAACTATAAAAACTGGACACGTCTCCCAGCAAGCATTATGATAAACAATAAAGTTCACTTCAACCCATTTGAGAAGACGTATACTGTGTATAATTGAATAAACTTGGAAAACTTGGCTGATTCCAAAACGGGTCAGTATTAGAATTGTCCAAAGCCTTATAATGTTGTTTTTTTAATAGCATTAGATTATTATTGTACAGTCTTTGTAATGATTTTTTATACATCAACTACTTATAAACTCAACATGTACCAAATAGTTCCCGTTTTGATCCATGACCCAACCCACCCAATTTTTCATCCTAATGAATGACACGAATTTTGATGTTATAGGGGGTTTTGTACTTACGATCATTTCGTTCATCAGGGTTCGTCTCATCTTCATCAAAATCAGGAATATAGAAATCAGGTGGAACCTGCAATATCAGTAATTAGTAACAAATGGTATAATTTAACACTTAAATGTATAATCTCAACTTAAGAGTATTGAGTCATGCATAATATATTGCAGTTTGGCACATTGTAAAAACATGTTTTTTATTCATCAAGAGTCTAAAATGCCCTTGTGATAAAAGATACTTGGTGGAACTTATGCACACAAATCAATAACCAAGCGTTTTGTTTAAGATTGTATCGACATAAATGTGCCACGATTACAACATAAAGCATATAGGTTTTACTGCTTGATATTTGCATATGCTTTGTCAAGTACAAATAACTAACTTGATCTTGTTAAATTTGTGATTTGTCTATATGCTAATCTCTAATATTCAGATTTATAGTAAACAGATAGATATACTGCTTACTTCTTGCATCTGTACACTTGGGGCATGTTGAATGCTACGCAGGTTTTCCAGAACTTGCATCTTTAGATTGCCTAGGTATGATTTGCTATTAAAATTATCCTGCTCAACCAATAACAAACAAACTGTGGTCAAGATAAACACAGCATGATATCAAGGCACAAAGCCTAGCTGTACGACACAAACTAGAAGTGGCAAAATGGACCAGGCCAAACGGGTTGGGTAACTTGTTAAAAACGCATATATCAGGTCTGGTTTCATGACCCAAAACACTTTCTCCAACAAATTTAATTTACACATAATTATCGAATATGGAGAGTTACATAAGTTCAACAAATATATAATTTTTAAAGTAATATGATTAAAAGGTTTATGCAGAACACAATTTGGATGACTTTGAACCTTTTCCCTTGTATGAAAATTTTAACCCCTATGACCTGCTAGTAATCAAGCATAACTGGGAATAAACCCATTCACAGGTAAAAGGGTTGAAATTGCCACCTATAACGCACACCACATTCTCTATAAGATACCCAAGTAGAATTAAAGAAACTGGTCAAACCCAGATGGCCAAACAAAATAGTAGAAAGAAGGAAGTAACGACATACAATATGTTGGCCACTTGGAACCCTTAACGAACACTCTGGAGCAAAATATTTGATATAGTCATTATCCGGAATCTCTGAAAAAAGAGTAGAACGATTCAGTCGGCATAAAACAAAGTTGTTCTAGAGATAAATCAGGGTATAGTGACCGCATTAAAGAATGTTGGTCAACTCAGTCTAACAAATGGTTAATCATGAAAGATTAATAAAGCAAAAACCAACATTAAAGAGCAGGAAAGTGGCAAACATACAGACCAAATTTTGATATGAAGATGACAATCAGACATTTATAAGGAAGAGATAGGAATTCTAGAACTACACGGAGGACAACGAAGGAGACAAGATGACCAAGCATCATTGTCATCAAAATAGCACCAGAACATAAAGCAAACTAGGCTAACTAGCATATATATTTGTAATCACTTGACTTGATTCCAGCAAATTAGCAATTTGCAGAACTTGCATTTTTAGAGTAAATTACACCGTTAGTCCCTGTGGTATGACCAGACTTCATCGACATCGAAAACGCGAAATCTTGCACCATTAGTCCAATTTATTGAATAAATTACGTGGGTGGTCCAATTTTGCTACCCTTCGTTAGATTTTCTCGTTATCTCGGACCTCACGTGCAAATCACACGAGGGTATTTTTGTCCTAACACTTTTTTGTACTTTTTTTTTCAACCTCCTAGTTTTGTCCGAACACTATTCAGATTGTACTCCTAGAACAACATGCACCATACAAAATACCCGCACATACAAATCAGTCCTCACATCATGCAAAAGGAAGCACATAGGACAAGTATGAGAAATTGGAGTAAAATGAAATAACCCTTTCTATCAATGAGTCAAAAGCAGATAGAAACACTATGATTGCTCATTTGCTCTCAATCCTAAGAATATGATTGTGCTTATTAAGCATCATTTTTCTTCTTCATTCTCAGTTCTCTACAATTATGATATAATCCTGAGTCAATGCAAGTCATGTGTGTCAAATTAATATCTTTATTAATTAAACAAGTAGCCTTTGCAAAAAAAAAAAAAAGCTATACAGTGCTAATCTGAACTATCGGAGACCTACTAACCCAAATCATACTGAAACAATTGCGATAGAAGCACATACCATTAGGAAGCTCAGTGTCTAAAAGAACTCCTGTTTCAAAAGTCCAACAACGAGCAACATTCTCTTTTGTATATCCTCCACCACCGGTTACCTGTACCAAAAAACCCTCCATGTTAGTGTCCAAAGAATAACAGTTAAAAAATGAGAATAGTATTCATTTACAAGACCTACCAGAAGGGGCAGACCAAATTTTTTTACATACTTAACACATTCAGCATGTCCTGAAAGTAACAGTTCAAAAGTAAGAAGTGAGTATTTTAACATGCTAAAGATATCCAACGATTGATAAACAACTGTAAAACCAAGTGAGTTTTGATTACAATAAAAAATATAAATTAGCACCATCTATAGAAAGGTTAAAGCAGCCCAAGCGGTCCCCAGCAAGTGAATCTGCCCCGCACTGGAGAACTATCACACCAGGTTGATATGTTTCAACAACCTTCGAAATGATCTAAAATTTTCAAACAATTGATACCAAGCCTTATATCAGCACCAGTATTATATTCAAAGACAAAAATGACATGTAACTCATAATACTAAATCTTCTACTCGAACTTACTGCTTTAAACAATCGAGTAAAGCAGCTATCATCTATACCATCCTTCAAAGGAACATTAATTGCATAGAACTTTCCTTCTCGTTCTCCGATTTCCTACAACAGCAATGAGATACGTGAGCACCGTTCTCATTCGGGCTTACTTTCAGCAAGTCAGTAACCACGCTATATATACGCTCTTAGTGTAAATAGCACACGCACCCCTCAGAGTTACAAAATATAAATGGTATCACAAGTGCTTTTAAAAAGAGCGTGGTTAATTTCAATAGCATAACTTGGTCACTTTTATTGGGAGGCCAGTTATTTATTTTAGGAGGACCAATGTTATATTTTTCTCAATTCATAATTATTATCAATAAAAAGGCATTGCATGTAAAACAATAACTACAAAATTTGGAGGGGTCATAACCGTCCCCTCAGTACACTAAGTTCCACTTTTGGTTAACTGAACCTATCAGACCTCAATAGAAAAATTTCTATCCAAATGAAGAAAGACCAAATTAACTCTGTAGTCCATCAATATCATCAATTAGCTCAAATTGGCGCATACAGTTCATACACTTCATATTAGTTGGTTAGAACATGATCCAGCAGGCCTACACTAATTAACTAATTGTGTGGGTACTTGTTATGTGTGAGAAGAAATGAACATTTTGACCCCATTACCAGTATCATGCCTATCATCAACTTCACAAAATATAAACAGAAGATGCTACGACAAACTGTGGATAGTTCAAAGTCTGAATAGTAACCATACAATAAGAGGAAAGATCATAATACCTTAACATCACCTGATCCAGGAAAGAACAAATTTCCATACTTGTGAAAGCTAACAGTCATCACCCTGGCAAAGTTAGAGCATCACGAGGTCAAAACTTGTGTCAAAGACACAGAAAGAGTGCAAAATCAGTATAACAGAAATTACTTAGCAAATGGTAAATCATCTAAATTTCCAATCTCTTTTGATTTCATTAAGCTTTCTACAAATACTATTCAAAAATAGAAAGGGAAATTACCAATTTTATACCCTCTGTAACATCAAGGAAAGAGAAACTAGTTACCTGTCAGTGAAGTAAAAGGCTTCTTCTACACCATCACCATGATGAACATCTATATCAATATACAGAACCCGGGCGTGATACTTGAGAAGCTCCAAAATGCCCAAAACCAAATCATTGATATAACAAAATCCAGATGCCTCACACTTTTTGGCATGATGTAATCCCCCGGACCAATTAATGGCAATGTCACAAAGCCGATTATTTAATCTGCGTGCAGCATCTGCAAGCAAGGATAAGTATCATATATGTCTGAAATCTGAATCCCGCAAAAATAACATACTACTGAAGATTGAAACTTACCAATAGTTGCACCAGCATATATTTGGCAAAATTCGAACATATCATCAAAGACAGGGCAATCTTCTCCAAGTTTAACTGAATATAATATAAGGGTTATATATAGAACTTCAAATACAAATGTTCACAGGGAGTTTGGCAATGCGTTTAGAAGGTTATTAACTGATTATTGTGTTTTTAAGTACCTAGTAAACAATCAGATTCGAGTCACCTAATGTTTTGGTCATGTGAAACTGGTTATAAGTATTTAGGGTCAAGTCATCACTTTAGAATTAAATTAAAATGATTCTGATTATCTGATCATTTATGGGTCATTTTCCTGCAGCCCATCTAGTGAAACTGATCTGATAGTGACTTTCAAAACTCAATGCGAAACACCCCTAAATCCCTAAGAACCAAGTGATACAGATATCAACATTACTTTCTAGGAATCACCAAACTAAATTTCTTACACTTTCTCATTTCCTCCGGAAACAAATGCTGTGTATCCGGACTAATCCGTTGCAAGAACTCCACATAATCAGCCGAGTGAAACTGAGCTAGCTCCACTGGATACGCCTTATGCGGCCTCTGTACCAAAACACCACAAGTTACATATCAACCTCATAACCAATATTCGAAAAACAAAAAGAAATCGGAGTACTAACATAGATTTCCATCTTCTTGTGAAGATCATATGAAAGCACCAGATGATGAGTCATACATAACCGATGCGGCTTCATCGGATGGTTGGGTCCAAAGTAAACATTACCAACATCCCCTGCAACGGTCAATTACCCCCAAACTTTAGCAAAATAACCACAATTATTCTTCAATGTCATCTTCTAAAACATATAAAAGGGTCTTTGAGATTGCTTATTATTAACCAGATAAGAAGCTAAAAATCCAAACTACTTCTGCTTAATCTGCTTATGGGTCAAAATAAGCAGTTTTCAGTACGAGAGATGCTTATTTCAAAGTGCTTATTTTATTTTAAACTAAGGGGGTGTTTGGGATTGCTTTCTGTTTATTGTTTAATAGAAGCAGTTTTGCTTCTGCTTATTCTGAGGAGAAATAAGCAGTTTCTGACCAGCGGATCTGCATAGTTCAAAGTGCTTATTTAACCTAAAACCTTTTTATTAACATCTTGTAAAACATACAAGAGGCTCTCCGAGATTGTTATTTCAAAGTAGATAACCAAATAGAAATGCTTATTTCTTCATTCGACTTGAAAACTGAAATCACTCGTTTGATATTATTTACAAACCCAAACACTATTAGTGTTTCAAATTCCTTCTGCTTATCTTGTGGCAACATACGCAGTTTCCAATAAGGGAGATAACTAAATTGGCATTTTTATACGAAAAAAAAAAAAAAAAAGTAAATGCAAACCCTATTTTCCTGAAGTGCTTATTAATAAGCAGATAAGCATAAGCAGCTAACTATATATATCGTTATCTCAAGAGTGCACAAATATCTAGGGCTTTAAGATTATAAAAATTCAATTAGAGATTAGAAAAATAAATTAAATTGGGTAACTGTGATATTAATTTGTATTTATAAAAAGAAAAATGAGAGTAGTACCGTCGTAGAAGTATGAAATTCTGTCTTTTGACTTCATCTTTTTGTTACTGATGGGTTTTAGATGAATATGAGTGAGATGACAGTAATCGATTGAGTCGCCTCTGTGGAGCTTTGTTGCCGTGTAACAAACAATGCCGGAATTTTTATTTTCTTGTAAACCAGTTTTTTCTAAACCAATACGTCACTCGGCTCACGCTCAACCCCGCCCATCGGAGCCGTGGATGCAAGGTTCGGTTTGGGTCGGTTTTTGGCTAAAACCGAAATTGAACCAAAATATTTGGTTTTTATAGAACCCAAAATCATTTGTTTTTGGGATTTTGTTTTGTTGGTTTCGGTTTTATTTTTCGGATATTTCGGGTTTTAACCATTTATATTTGGGCATGACCTCACCACCAATTTATACCAACAAATTTGTTTTACATGAAAATTGATGAATCTTCTTTATTTTTGTCGATCTAAGACTAATAATATTTATACATACTTCTACAATTACACACATATAGATTTAGGCACGACATACAGTGAACATACACATAATATGATCATTGTCACATATGTATTGATATTATGTCAAGTAAACACGCGACACGACAACATCCATATCAAGTTGCTAAGACATGCCAAACTTAATGCGTCGGTGGTCTTTGTAATCTGTAATAGTGTCACGAACACCACAATCGGTGAAGTCTCGTGTGCAAAACCGTACAAAAACTGTAGAACCAAAGCAAACTGTTATTCTATTAAACCAATGTTAGTGTGTGTGGTACCAATAACTGCAAATATTCTGGTGGTATGGTTTTGGACGTGTTTCTATTATAAACTTGTAATATGCTTGATTTTTTTTAACATATAAAAGTCATGATTATAAGAAATACAATAGGAAAGAGCCATACCATGCCACGAAATATTTGACATGATTCACTGTTATATCCCTAAAGGTTCAAGCAGAAGACTAGAAGCAATAATTGAACTTAGTTTATCGACTTAGTAGTTATGTTAGTTTATGCTATAATTATATGTTCATGTAGTTTTTAGCGCTTATGTGTCATAGGCAATTATGTTTAAATAGGAGTTATAATCGATAGCGAGTTGCATCTTCTAATTATCTTTATATATGAAATAATCAGAAGATGGAAGGCAAGTTGTCTTTCGAGAAATGTGTCTGTGTTTAAGAGATCGGAGAGTTCTCTCTAATGAGCGCTCAAAATTCGTGAGTAAATCGAATAAAAAAGGCAGAACAACAAAGAAATACTCTAACTCGTCATTTGATTTCACCCTACAAAGATCCATAACCAGATCCAGAATTCGGGACCATAACAACTTGGTATCAAAGCAACAAGATATGGGTGACTCGATGCAACTCTTTCAACAACAATTTGAGGCTTTCATGAAGCGATACAATGAGGATCAGCAACGCATACAATCTCAGTTTGAAGAGATAAGGCGAGAAAACAATCACAACAACACACACGTGAGCCTCGTATCAATCGACACAATGAAAAAGGTCTTGATCGTGGTAATGGAGGCATTGGAACACAAAACGTCGATGCAAACTAGATTTTCCTCGTTATGATGGGTCAATGACCCTTTACCATGGATGCGTCATTGTGATTACTACTTTAGACACAAACGGGTTGCGTATGAAGAAAGATGAGTATGGTAGTACCACATCTTGATGATGATGCCCAATATTGGTTTTAAAATTGGATAGGATCGCCCATATGGATGGGAGGAGTATAGGACCATTGTCGCGATTTATTTGGTTCTTATGGTAGTCGTAGTAAGTTGGGAGAGTTGGTTAAACTCCGACAAACCGGATATGTGGATGAATACCAACGACAGTTTGAGAAATTGGCTGCTCGTATACATCTCATCTTCGAGCATAACAAGAAGTGGAGATTTTTATCAGCGGGTTGCAAGACTAAATCGCAGTGGAAGTCGAATTACAACAATCAACATATCTCACTTCTGCTATGTACTACGCGCGTCTATATGAACGATTTAAGATCGATAATCGCTTAACACAACAACCGTTGGGTTCAAGAAATACCCAAACCCCTTAATCTAGGATTTGAATAGAAAATAGCCCAAGTGTTTAGTCCGTTAAACACTAACATGTCACCGAGTGCATAGTCTCTCAAATGAGTCATCTTCAGGATACTCAAGATGAGTCGACGAAGAAGTCTCTCCACCGCGATGAACGGAACTTAAAGGGTGAAGACGGAGTCAAGAAGAAGATGATGGATTCAGTGAGTGATGACAATAACTCATTGAATCCCTAAGAATCTCTCCAACTACTTACATCAAGACAAACCAAGTAGAAGACGAAGGATATGAAGACCAAGAATGAGCGGACAAGGCGGGATAAGTTTGAATTAGATAAGACGAAGTCCTTATCAACCAAAGTCAACTTTCCCGAATGGCAAAAGATCGTGCTCGATGTCATCACCGACCTTAAGAAAGCGGTTTTGTCTCTTACCTTAAATAGTCTTTGAAAAGAGACAAAATACATCGATTTTGTCTTCAGTAAGATGTCGGTTGTCACTTAGGAAAGAGTTAAAACTCATATATGTATAAATAGCATAAGAGATGTAGTGATAGATTAAGCATGAATTGTAAAACACACACACACACAAGCCATCTATTCACCTCCAAATACAACTTAATCCCGAGATAGCTCGGTGGTACTTGTGCTCGAGACTTAGCCCCGAGCTTCGAGAGAGTCACCAAACTTTGTCATTTCAATCCCAAGTCTTTGCTCATAAGTACTTGGGTAACGATTCTTTTGATTCATTTCTAATAAAGAATATGATGTTGAAAATTATTCAGTGTGTTTTACTTATGTTAATTTCAGTCATTGTTCACTATTAGTTTGTTTTATATTCTTAAACTGTTATTACAATAGTGAATAGAGAACAACAAGTGGTATCAGAGCCAGGTTGATTATAAAACCTTTTTTAAATTTTTTTTAAGCCGCTCTAAAACGTTTTTAAATCAGGATCCTTATGGCTGAAATTGATGTACCCCAACTAGTCGATAAAAATGGTGGAGCTTATTCAGCTGTTGCCCCTAGACTTGAAGTTGATAAATTCAACAAATGGAAAAAGCGTATGCTTTGCTATTTGATTGATGGAACTTTATTATATCAAGTGTATAAATGAAGGTCCATTTATCCCCAAGACTCAAGGTTTGCCTAAACCGAAGCTCGATGGACTCGGGATGAGAGAAGAGTGGTCAACCAGACCAAAGACTCAAAAGTATCATCATATCATGTCTTCCGATGATATTATGAAGTCGCTTATAAGTCGTAGTATGACTAAACAAACCTGGGATGACCTAGTTCATAGCCATGAAGGCCCATCCGATACCAAGGAAAACAGGATAATGGACACGAAACTTGAGTATAACACCTTGTGGCTAAGGACTCGTAAACTCGTCTCAAACTTACACCTGGTACAAAACTCTTTTAAATGAATTATCAAATGATGGTGTTAAGTTGTCCAAACATGAAATAAACGTTGGTTTTGTCAATAGTCTCCACGAGAAGTGGTTGAATTTCTCTCGTGGACTTAGGAATGCTAATCATATCCGTAATCTTGAACTTCCAAATTTATGGAAATTTGTCTATGAGAAAACCTCATTAACAGACGATACCCTGACTTAAAGAAGTATCAGGAAGTCAAGAAGTCCCTGAACACCACTTCAACACCTATATCAACTGCCTTCTTTTCTAACAATGTAGTTCAAGATTTCCAAGAAAATTCAGATGATGAGCCGGATGAGAGATCAAGTGAGGAGTACCTAAATGACATGAACATTGAATTTCAGGAAAGGGCACTCCTTGCTAACTCTCGAAGGTTTATAAAAAGGAATAAATGTTTTTCAAATGCTAATACAAATGAGGATATCAATGCTTTAAGTGTCACAAAAGAGGTCATTTTGCAAAAGATCGCTTTTCAAAACAATTTCAACCTCTTATAAACCATCGTGGTCAAACCAATCCTCGAGCTTTAGCAAATTTCAACCAAAAATCTATCACCTCATCAAAATTTCAAAACAACTGATCAAAACAAAACCATTGATTATGAAGCTAAGTATAAGAAAGCAAAGCTGCTTGCATTGCTTGAGGCCACCCTCGAAACAACAAAAGTGTTCAATCTATGCGGGGTAAAACAAGGGTCTCATTGTTTGAAACCTTCGATCGATGAAGAGCCACCTCATCCGATGATGAAATGGTGCATGTCACAGCATCGATGGCCCTCTCGAAGAGGACAAGCTAGTCATTGGGAATAATCATGCTGAAATGGGGAATGGGTCAACATCACAATAAAGAAGGTAAATATTTTACTTTCATGGATGATGACTCGATTGGCGATCTTATATGAATTATCTTAATGTTGACCTTAAGTTTGTTGAAGAGCAACGATTAAATCTTTTTCAAAATATAACAAGCTAAGTTTTGAATTAAAAAGTGTAGAGATGAACTGCTTCTTTTAAAACAAGCCAAGCTTGAGGTCATTACTTTGCAAATTGTAACATCAACTAGTTAAAAGAAATCGTGCTCTTCAAGATGAACTTAAAAAGGTACAAGATATCCTTGATAGTTGGACCGCTAAGAATCCTAGAGTCTTTGATGTTGTGGGAGCCCCAGGTAAAAAAGAGAGTCTTAGGTGAAGATCATCTTCCGACTCTCACAACAAAGACCAGCCTCCCAAACCATTTGTGTCTGGTGGCATGATTACCAGTATGTTGTCAACCCTAAGCCCAAAGATTGGATTGAACGGGTTAATCCCGAGAGTAAGCTTCCAAATTTCGATTCGGAAGGATTCTTGAGCCTGAGAGCCAAGCTCTAAAGAGCATGCTAGACTCTCGATGTGCCCAGTAGTACCGAACACATCTCGTAGTCTCAAGGAATCTCAAGCACCGCCCACCACCGAAACCTCTTCGTGGTGCCGCACCAAGCTCGAGCTTACTCCACTACTATTCAATCCTCACTCACCCAAAGAAAGATATGGACTTGGTAGAACCATCCTAAAAAGACCAACAATACCCCTACAAGAGTCAACCCCACCGAGACCTCCACATCTTCACTCCCAATGAAGGCACTAAATTCAAGAATCGATCGAACTTGTGGGAAGCTAAGCGAAAAGATGGAATCCATTGAAAAGTCCTCTAATCAATCAAGGAGACAAAGTCGCCTCTAGTTCCTCAAAGTCTAAGTCAACCTCCAAAACAAGCGTAAGTGTGATCTATGACAATATACCACCATACCATCGACAATGTTATAGAATCCTTTTTGTATGATCTGCAAAAGGATGATCACGTAACTTCGATCACTTATAATATGTAAGTTCACTCTGAAGCAAACTATACCAAAGTTGGTCATCGGTGATGCTTCATCCTCCAAATCACTCACAAACATAGAGCTAAACCCTTTCCTCTTTGCCCACACTATGGCTTCAATGATCATCATCGGGATGACTGCCTCATGAACACATGCCGTGAGATTTGCGGAAATCCAGGTCATGAGACATCCCAAAGATGACTGTGTCATCCATGCAAGGAGAAGTTCCAAGCAACCCAAAGTTACTAAGTCATCCTCGCCCAAATGCAAAACATGTGGTAGCACAATGCACTCAACCACCGACCATGAGTCGATTGCCAAATTCAAAGAGACCTTGAGACCCAAGCCCACTAGTAAGTGGGTCACTAAGAGAAACTAATTCAGCTTTACTACTTGTGCAGAGACACGCCAGGGAGCCTATTTGGCATCTAGACAGTGGATGCTCAAGAAGCATGATCAGGTGTGAAGGAGTATCCGCACAAGTATGTAAAGGAACCAGACCCAAGGTAGTATTTGGTGATAACTCATCATGTCCCATCAAGGTTATGGTTCAAGAACCGCAATGGAATAGTCTTCTAGAATAGCTTATGTCAATGGTCTCAAATACAATCTCATCGGTGTCGGTCAACTATGTGATGCTAAGTACATTGTGCAATTCAATGACAAACAAGGTACCATTTTCAATGCCAACAAAGAAGTTGTTTTGATAGCTCCTAGAAGAGATGATGTTTATGTCTTAGACATGTCTACTCTTTCTCAAGATGGAACTGTTTCTTTGCCAAAGCCACCGAAACTATCAACCGGCCGCAGCACAAGAGACTCTCTCACTTAAACTTCAAAACATCAACAACCCGGCAAAACAAAACAAGGTCATTGGCTTACCATCACCGGGTTTTTCAAAAGACAAACCATGCTCACTGTGAAAAGGCAAACATCAAAGAGCATCTTTCAAAACAAAACAAAATTTCTCCATCAAAAGTTGCCTTCACCTTCGTGATATGGATCTCTTTGGACCAACGACCCTAGATCAATCCAAAGATGAGAAGTATACACTTGTCATTGTTGATGAGTTTTCAAGATACACTTGGGTATACTTTCTTTCCAAAAAGTCAAGCGGTGACACAATAATGTCATTCATCGGAACATTGAAAACCGTAATGACACACCGTTAAACAAATTAGAACCGATAATGGTAATCGAGTTCGTAAATGATGAGCTTGAGAGTTTCGTGATGAAAGGGAATCTCCCAAAACTTATCATCTCCCTACACCCCCGAACAAAATGGGGTGGCCGAAGGAAAAAGAACTCTCATTGAGGCTACAAGAACCATGTTAAATGGCTCAACCTCTCAAAGCATTTCGGATCAAGCGGTCAAGACAAATGCTACACTCAAAACAAGTCAATCATTGTCAAAAGACATAACAAAACCCCATATGAGATATTCAAAGATAGACTTCGATATCGCCTACTTTCATGTGTTTGGATGTCCCGTGTTTATTCATAACCACAAGGATCATCTAGGAAAATTTGATGCTAAAGTTGATGATGAATACTTTCTAGGTTACTCACCGATCTCCAAAGCCTTCGTGGTATTTAACACAAGGAGACAACAAGTTGACGAAACCTTTCATGTCACATTTGATGAGAGTTCGAAAGCATAAGGTTTACCAACACCTCGATTGGAGGAAATAGGAATTGATAACTCATCAAGATATTCTCGATGAGTATAACATCAATTCAATTCCTCATACCAAGTCGATGCTAACATCTCATATTATGCCTTGCCTCACAACTGTCACAACCAACTATCGGTGAACTCATTGATAATCAATCGGTCCCTCGATGGGATAGGTAACATCGAACCAAATGTTCGTGAACCCGTGACTCATGAACCCCAACTCGAACAAGACATCTCAACAGATGTTCTTAATGATTATGGCTCATGCTCCCGAACTCACTCCCGAGTCTCCGATGACCTCTTCAAGCTCGGATCCTAGACCACAAAGTAAGTGGACAAAATCTCGTGACATTGAGCTTGTAAACATCATTGGTGAACCCACCGAGGCATGCTCACTAGAAGCATGGTCGCTAAGTTAACTCGCAGCTTGACCAATTAATGTCTATATGTTGATTACCTATCGAAATAGAATCCAAAAGTGTCACCGAGGCTCTAAAACACCCAAGTTGGGTTCGGGCCATGCAAGAAGAACTTCAGCAGCTTGATAAAAACAAGGTCATGACCTTGATCAAATGTCCTCGTGGATGTCATTGTCATAGGAATGAAGTGGGTTTCGAAACAAAAGCGATGAAAAGGGCATCATTTAAAAAAGCCGACTTGTAGCCAAAGGTTACAACAACAAGAAGGCATTGACTATGATGAGACATTTACCCTGTTGCAAGAATGGAAGCCATCAGATCTTCCTTGCATATGCTACCTACATGAACTTCAAAGTTTACCAAATGGATGTAAAAAGTGCATTCCTAAATGGTGAACTCAAGGAATATGTATATGTTCAAGAACCTCCGTGCTTTGAGAGTAGTGAATTCACGACTATGTCCGCAAGCTTGATAAAGCCCCTTATGGACTAAAGCAAGCTCCTGTGGAATGGTATGAAACTCTCTCACCCTTCCCGATTCAAAACAAGTTTGTCGGAGAAAAGATAGACAACACATTGTTTATCTATAGGATAAAACAAGATGTGATATTGGTCCGGTATATGTTGATGACATCATCTTTGGCTCAACAAACTACACTTTTGAAAACAGCTTTGAAAAAGCGATGACAAAGAAGTTTGAAATGAGCATGATGGGTGAACTCACATACTTCCGGGACTACAAATCGAACAAACCGATAAAGGAATCTCCATCAATCAAGAGAAATACACAAGAAATCGATAACGCTACACACGTCGTTCGGGGTCAAAGGAACTTCCTTTTCGTCGAGCAAGTTTTTCAAAGACCCTAGGCGGTGAACCTAATCGTTGTAGTGTAGTATTAGGGTAAGCCACGGTATTGATATCGTTCTCTAGGGAATAGGAATGCCGGTTGAAGTTACTACGCTAAGGTTGGGGTTGAGGAAGATTATTTTTTTTTATCTTTTTTATGTTTTTTTAGAAAATGGAAAGGTACGAATCTCGGGGTTTGGATTTGGGAGTTGGTATTTCTACCGATTACTCTACTATCTAATTATCTAATTAACTAAGGTGAGGGTAGTCTATGTCTAATTATTGTGTGCTCGTATGATGGTTTAAAGATGTGTTTACTTAGGTTTTATTACTCCTTAATTACCTCCTATTGATGGTTGAATTGTCACGTCCATATTCTTAATCGCGTTGTGTGTCTAAAGTCGTAGGGTATGCGTTTATCCCTAACTTTTTGAAACTACCAAAGGGTGTCGCCTACAAAATCTGTAGGATCGTGAATATTATGTTGTTTGATGATTCGGGTGGTCTAGGATTATGATCAAACAAGAAAGCCATTTTAGATAGATGAAGAGAGTTGAGAGGAGGTTTCTTGAAGAGAGTTGCTATTCAAATGAAAGGTTTATTCAAAGAAGCCACACCCCTTCCATGGATGGAAGGGGTATTTATACTTACAAATTACACGACCTCCTATCGGCCTGTGGATCAGGTATACAGTGGGTAAAGACCCATCCTTCCTCCACGGTGTTGCACTAAACTAAGCTACGCTACAAATTAACTAATAAACTACTAAATAACGTAAATAACTATATGTCTACGAGCTAACTTATGCTAGATAATAGTTGGGGTGACCGACTCTTTTACTATGGAATTTTCTAATTCCTAACAATCTCCCAAGTGGAGGTCACCCCATGATTTACATTTTGAATCCTAGCATTCTATTTAATCTTCGCCTTGAGCTCAGACTTGAATTCTTCAATTTCCGTAAACTTTGTGCATTAGTAGCGATTCTTCACATCCGCATTGATTTGTACTTTTAGTGGAGGCCTTTAATCGATCCACATCTTTGATGATCTTCGAGCTTTCTTTGAGATCATCACCACAAGAATCTCGGATCACCCTTTATCAGGTTGCCATCATGTGAAGTTGTGACTTTCGGACCGACATGCTCACACTTTTGAATCATGACATCTTTCCATCGAGTAGCGGAAGCCTTATCGGTTCATGATATTTGCAGCAGTGACGAAGCATAGTATATAAAATATCGTAACCGTGTTATGTAGATATGCACCACCATGATTTCTTCAAATTGCTGGATGCTGTGAGCATGCGGCTTTGATTGACTCCTTAATTCGATCACCGAATCAGTCCAAAGGTACCGCAAACAACAGCTAGCAATAAAACACACAAAAGTGTCTTTGATCACTTTTGTCGAATTGAGGTATGATGAGTGTGTAATACTCATCATTTTTGTCAACTGAATCGCAAAACATTTAAAAACACTCGAAATGCATCAAAATACTCGAAAATATCCCAAAATTGTATTTTATATGTTTCGATGCAAAATGTTTAAAATCGATGAAAACGAGCTAAGTTTGCATAATTGGCGCTAGGTCCTCAACTTTCAAAACTTGTCAAATTTAGTCCCTAGGCATTTGTTTTAAAAAAAGTCACCAAAGGTCCTTTCAAATCATATGTTGTCATATTTAATCCTTTGGTGAAAAGTTTCAATAATTTACAAGTTTGGTCCTTGCACTTTCGAATTTGCAAAATGGTCCTCGGAAAATTTTATTGTTGGAAATCTCATGTATGGTCCCCGGATTATTGGGACATGGCAGAATCACCTTGGTTTATTTTGGAAGATGTACAACTTTTGGTCCTCCAATTTTCGAATTTACAAGTAGGTCCTTGTTACTAATCCTAAAACCAAACCGACCCCTAAATCACTTAAACCCAACCCAAAGATTATAACCCGACCCATGCCTTTTTCCCACCTTTCCTCCTCCTTCGCTTTCTCTCTAACCCGTAAATACCACAACCCTTTTACCCGTAAAACCCATCCCCAAGAACACTCAACCTCACCTCAAGCTATTACCCAACACCCCAGCCCCAAACCCACTACTAATCTTTCCTCATCTTTCCCACTCCACCTCAAGAATCCAAGTCAAAAAGCCCCAATGGATGGCTCGGATTTGTTCCCATCTATACCTACTTATTGGATGGATGAGATTGTCTCAAGAAAGCACAAGATGGAGAACTTGGCTAGTTTCCCTCACGTAAGAAACACAAGAGAAGGATCAAGACCCCAAGTAGCTTTTAGTATAAATAGGAGATGTATGCCATTGATATAAGGCACCCTTTTTCTTAGTTTTAAAATTTTCGCTTTATGTTTTCAAATTCAGTTGTAATGTTTACTTTAATCAATGAAAATCTTTTTTATTTGTTGTAATTCATCTTCTTTATATGCTTATCAAGAGTTAGTTAAGTTGTTATCACAAGAAATTTTGGGTCTAAAAAAAAAAAAACGCTTTGCAGAGTGTTTGGGTCAAACCGAGAAAGGGTCAAACTAAGAATTTACCCGTTTGACTTATTAAGTCAAACCTCTTTAGCAAATATAGATTAGTTTTAATTGATTTGAACTGTTTTTTAGATTAGCAAAATTTTGGTTCACACTTATAGGGGTGTTTGGTTTATGCATACTTTGGGTTTCAAAACACCAATTTACCCACTTTGACTTTTCAAGTCAAAGTCATTTAAGGTCAATATGGAGTTTGTAAAGTTTTGAAATTGGATTACCAAGTTTATGTCGGTTTGGGTGGTTTAAAAAGTGGTTTTGGACTTTCGAATCAAGACAGATAGCAACTTATGTCATTGCTCATGGGCTATTTTTTTGGTTCATTTGAAGTTCCAAATTGTGCAAATCTTGTTGTTCTTAAGTCTTGGTATGCCATACTCACTGCTCCCGCCATATGCATCGAGAATCACATAGCCTAGTTAAATTTGAGTTCCAAAACTGCTTTTACACTTTTATTTATTTTCTCAGACAAGAATCACACAAATTGTCGATCTCACTTGATTTTAAGCCATAAAAAGCTTTTTCTTGGTTCCTAATTGTTGTTTTTAACATCTATGCTAGCTTAACTTTGATTTTGCAGCTTTTGATTGCTTTGGAGCTCAATGTCCAGCTTGAAAATAAGCTCCAAAAGTAGCTACTTAGGCTGTCTCGCAGCCTGCACATCAGCAGCTCACAGGTCACATTTTTTTTCTTTTTTTAGCCTATTAGTAGATTGTACCTAACTTATTTAGGAATTAGATTAGATTAGACTAGACTTAATTTAGCTTTACTTAATGCTTAGTTGTAAGAGTTTAGAGCTTATTAGTTTTTTTTTAGCTTAGGACTCCCCTAGAATGCTTATGCCAACTGATTTTCCCTTAGAGCTTGCTTATTTGTAGCTTAACCTTGTGTGCGTAGTTCGTTTAACATCACATCTTGCTTATCACCTATTTTCCACCGCTATTGTATTTAGTGGGTGCTAAAGATTGGTAAAAGGAGTGTTTGTTTGGTTTAGTTTGTAATCATTGGGAATAAGCGACAGATCCGCTTATTTCAAGTTTTTCTTCAAAAGTTTTCACAAACAAGTTCTTTAACTGCTCAATCTTTAAGTTGGAAAAGGAAAAGTTAAAAAAAAAGTAATTTTCAAAAGTGGGAGCCGAGATTCAACCTTGGTCTCCACACTCACGCACCAACACCTAACAACATCACCCATCACCAACGGCCCTTGGGACTTGTCTCATTATTTCTTTGCACAATCAAATATAAAACAGTTCTTAGGTAGTTGAAGCTTTTAAGCTTTTTAGCTTATTCTGTAGCTTATTTCCAAAACAAGTTACTGTTTTCTTAATTTTCTTAGATCAAGCATTAATCAAAGTACTTTCTGTGAATTTTTCAGATTTTTCTTAAATAGTTTAGTATTTTTAATTAATTAATTAGATTAAAATAGTTTTTAATTCATAGTAATAAATTTAAAAGTCAAAAAAATACCCGGTCTTTTTCTAAAATTATTTTAGTCAAATAGAACGAGGAAAATTGATTTCACACCGTAGCCCTTAAATTGCAAAATTTTTACGCTTATGGCTCGGGTTGTTTCCTGTTTTATGTTTTTACGCTTAGCACCCTAGAACTTAGTTTAGCCTCGCTTTATCATTTCTTAGGCTTAGTAGTAGTTAGTTTGTAGTTTATTAGGTTCCCTTGCCTTAATTACTTCCCATTAATCAATTCAGAGAAAACGAATTCAACTCAAACAAATCATTAAAACCAATTCAAGTTCAAATCACGAAACTCAACGAATCCTTCCATTCACACCTCGTTGGGACACGACCGGAAATCACTTTTCCGGTATCACTTTATCACACCCGTAAGATTTGATACGTTAACCTTTTCCTAAAGGGTTAATTTGTCGAATTTTACTGCTATTTTGATATACGCTGATATTGTGTTTTCACCACTCACTTTACACGAATCAAGGTACACGCCCACGGTTCCCGCTGAACAAGACAAGCATCGCCTGTGATCGTAGGATTCCTAAGAATCTCCTTGATGTGGTTTCGCAACTGTTCTAGCCGCTTTCAAACCGGAACGCCTCAAAGAAGACAACACGGAGTGAGTGAACCAAGAAATTGAGATTCACCGATTGATAAAAATGATTTGAAAGACAATCGCGTATTGCTTGAAGAAAGATTTTTGCAACACGACGAAGGTTTTATGAGAAAGATCAATTTTCAATCAAAATACTTTTTGTATTAGAGAATGAGTACACATTCGACGTCTTTAGCGAAAAGAAAGAGATTCGCACATCGAACGGTTTTTCTAAAAGTATTTTCAATCGAGATACTTTTGAATTTGAAATGAATACACATTCGACGTGCTAGAGAAAAGAAGGTTTGCACATCGAACGGTTTTTCCAAAAGTATTCGCAATTCCATTCTCGACCAAGGTTGATTCAAGAATGAATCTCCCCATCGTTTCTATCCAGCTTGTCACAAGCTTGATCTTTTGCAAGATTTCACATGTCACCCACCAAGAGCTTGTTTGATGTTGGCTCTAGAAGGATTTCCATCTTCATTGTGAATATTTTTACATATCACTCGGATGTTCCGCAATACCACAAGGATAATGCGTAGGACTCTTAATATATATACTTACTTTCCACATTGTGTGAAAAGCAAGTCTTCAAGAATTTAGTGTCCTAACAAGATATTGTGGATGATCTCTTGGCTCTAGACTCAATCGTGCATATTTGGTTCTGTGCCGGAGACTAGCGAGAGGTCTCCTTTCAATATCAACAATCTCTAAGAGAAATTGATAGATTATGTCGGTTCCCGTGAGAATGAAACAAGCCCTTTTAAGAGGAACTTGAGTAGCTTGGGAAGTTTAGTGCAGGTGTCACCGGGTCCATGACGCCTTGTCTTCAATACCAAGATACCTTAGTAAACACCAAGTAGTATATGTATTGAACCCTGCATCTTGCCTAAGGTTGAATTATTGAGGGCTATTTCTTTTCACCCTTTTACATTCCAATTCTTTTCATTCTTCAACCCTTCAAGGCTTACCAAGACTTCATAACTAGAACCTTTTGGGTTTATTCTAGTACTAGCTCTGTCTCATCCGCACTCTTCCCATATCTCACTTTTCTTCTTTTTCAATATACCTATGGACTCTACACTATCTAGTGGATTGTCCTCGGTAGATCCTCCGGTTCGGCGGATCGTGGGAACAAATACCTAACCTAACCATCCTTATAACACCATGCATAAAGTAAATTTGGTCGGTCTTTTGGTATTGTTCATTCATTCTCAAACCAATTGAAAATCATTTGGAAAACCAATCAAGGTACTTGTGATAACGAGATCAAAGCATTTTGTTCCTTAATAGTTTTGATCATTTAGAAAACCTCCCTCAACATGTGCATATGATTTAGAAATTGTTTAGCACATGGAGGCAAGAGGACTTTGAAATATTTTCTTTGATCACTATTTTCATAGAAAAAGCCATTTGATTTTCTTGGTAAAATTCTCCTCAATATGTGCATAGGATAAGAGAAATCATTTTAACACATAGAGGCAAGAGTTCTTTTGAAGCACATCCACGAACACAAAGGCCATTAAGAAAACCATTTGATAACTCAATCAAGGTACTTTATAAATAACTTTAAAACCTTCGTACTCGATAGTTTATTTGCTCCCTCAATATGTGCTTCAAGATTCAAAGCGCTTAGCACATATGAGCGAGCAACAGGCACAATTAAATCAAACGATCACCTTTATCAAATTTCATTATTAAATCACAAATTCTCCCCGATAAAAATATCAAACCCTTTAAGATTTTTATCCCAAGTGATTTAATAAGGTTTAGAAAACATGGGAGAATATGTGCCTTGTTTAAATACTCATCTTGTTTTAGGATAAATGCTCCTCCTCAACATGTGCATTGTATATTTGAAATCGTTTGGCACATGGAGGCAGTGGAGTGCCTTTGAAGGACTAAAACCAATTCCATTAAAATGATTTGAGATTTAAATCACGATCTCTCCATGATCAAAAATATCAAACCATTTGAGATTTGTGATCCCATCCGATTTAAATCATTTAGAAAAATTTTGGGAAAGACGTGGCAAGATTTAACTTTTGAAAATGATGATAAGGACCAATTTAAGACATTAAAGATTGTTAGTGTCGTGTATAATAGTTTTAAGAGATCTTTAGTAAAATAAAACAATTTCACAATCAAACAAGAACAAAAAAATTCATTTTGAAAGACCTTGATTCTAAAGAAAAATCATACCATGACATAACATTAAATCTTTAGATCACCACTTATATTGTACAAAGCGGAACTTTGTGAAGAAATATCGTTTGAAAATAATTTATTTTAAATCACTCTCCCTCAATCCATGACCGTAGTCGATAATTGAGTGACTCAAGTTTTGATAAATGAAGTCCGTGATTTTCAAAATTAAGTCCAATTAATTTTCAAAACAATATTTTCCATTTTCAAAACAATTTAATCAAATTATTCAAAATTGTTTAAAATGGTATCCCGCACAAAGATTCGTTAGTGGTTGAGCCGCTTTTGTTGTTGTTGCCGAGGGTTTGGAAGAAAACCATCTGGCGATGCGAAGAGACTTCTTCTTACGCTGCATTTTGAATGCCAACCGAGGTCAAATTAAGCTCCGCTTTCTTCAATCACTTAGAAGAAAACCATCTCACGATGCAGTGAGACCTCTTACGTTGCATTTATGCCAACTCTCCATAGAAGTCCAATTAAGCTCCGCTTTCTTCATTTGTCAACCCAAGATATAGTTACCCTTTCCTTTCGCATCCAATCATCTTCAATTGTGGGATCCGGATCGGGAACATTCTTATAACCAATATATCTCGCATACGCTAGTGAACACACATACAAATATATGGTGGTCGACATCACCCAAACAAAGAATCGACTAATAAAAGTCAATTCAACATATCAATCGATCATTCAAATATATGGGAATAATGTGTTTATCAATATCTAATCATCTAAACCTAACAATCACATCCTAGAAACCTAGTCCTTCAACATAGGCAATTGTATTTTACGAGATAAGCACGTAGGATGATTAAGATAATCTCGTAGATGATACAGATTTGAAAACATTCTCCCCTCAATCAATGACTCATTTTCCAAAAGTTTAAAAGCGCAAGTCATTGATTGAGTTTTCAATTTTACGAAAAACTCAAACCGATTGATTTTCAAGCAACTCATTTACCACCATTTAGTTAAAACAACAAATATTTTCTCAAGAATTTTAGACGGAAAAATATTTGTGTAGGAAATGAGTCCTTCGACATAATTTCCTCAATATGTTTTAGGATAAGTGCACGAAATATTTGAAAAATCGTTTAAGCGTAGCACTTTCCTTTCATGAAGAACGGGTTGCTATCTGAAATAATAGCAAGCCATGGTTTTAGCACGGGTTGCAGTCTGAAGTAACTGCAAGCCATAGTTTAAGCCCGGGTTACAGTCTGAAATAACTGTAAGCCTTAGTATGTGACATGTTTAGAAATAAATATTTACACCTCCTGCTCGAACTTCATCTAAAGTCCCGTGCTATTATTGAATGACATTTCTAAGACCGTAGATGTTATCGATACCGAAGACATGTCTTAGAAAACAATATTTTTGTTTTTTTTTTTTTTTTTTTTTTTCAAATTTTCCGATTTTTATGGCTTTTTGTTGGTTTTATAATTTTCTATTTTGATTTTGTTGGTTTTATATTTTGTATTTTGTTTTCGATAAATATTTACAAAGATAGAATAGATGATATAGTTAAAGAAGATGATGATACGAGTACCGAGATAAGGATATCGAGCAGACGTCAGAGAAGATAGAATTCGCCATCTCTTAAACTTCCACCACCAAAGCTTTCGAGGCTCTCGAATGAGAGAAATTGAACCATCCGAAGTGAGACTTTGGCGCCTTCCCCAAACCGAAAATCCATTAGATGAGTGATTCAAGCTCTATTTCAAGCTTGCATTAGTCAGCACACGATAAGCACACCATTATCATAAATCCATTGCTCCTTTTAAGAACGATAATCGAGATTCTCCATTCGGGTTATATCATCCAATAGAACAACAAAGAACGATCATCCCACGATAAATAATCTTCTCAAATTTCTTTTCACCAAGTCCAAGCGATCCATTCCAAAAGGTTTCAAGAGCACAATTTCCCCACGTAGTTGAATTGATGCGGTGGCCTCTTAGACTAGAGCTCACGAACTCGAATATACATACCAAGACAAAGAAACTTATACCATCAAGTAGCGATTAAGTCCAATAGCCAAAGAATAACCCCGATGTATACTTTTCTCCCCTCAAGAAAGTGTATGAAGCTCAAGAACCCGGCACCAATGCCCAAAGAGAGAATAACCGATAACATTGAAGAAGCGCATCAATCACCGATTATCTCTCGGTGACAATCTCATGGATGTCAACACCGGAATAAGTGATTATATCTCTCAATCACCGATTAAGCCCTCAAGTAAAACAAATTGAGCATCCCCAATGTACACAATCTTTCTCCCCGATGATTGTGATAACATCAAAATCATCACACTTGTGTACCTCTTTCATCTTTAGAAACTAACTCTTCCATCTCTTCCCCCACATAGTTGGAATAAGAACACTAAACGCCTTGATGAGTAAACCTTGAGTTTCTCTGCGGTCATGACATTTGTCTTCCCGGGATATCTTCAATTACTTGGAAGTATTAAGTTCCTCAAGTTTTACTCGCGTTTAGATGCGTGTCTCCTTCCTCCTTGCCGGTTTTGATACTTGTAATCAAGAACTCTTGAAAGCCCAAATACTAGAAATCTGAGAAGAACGATTGAGTCTTTGTGAGAATTAACTTGTCAAGCGTATGCGAGCAAGTCTAATTGGGGATTAAATGTGACATTTCACCCTCCCCAATTAGTGCTCTCCCTAAACCGACAATGCCTGAATATGAAGAAGTCTTTGATAATCAAATTCAACTCGCCTTTAGTCTTCTAACATGTAGCGTAAAATGTAGAACCGATCAGTAGACTCGACCTTCTTCAAGATTGTTCATTGGGGAAAAGATAGTTAACATCTTCAACTCACACCAAAAAGCATCCCACCAAAAGCATCCCAATTAACTTACATCTTGCAAATCCCTTAACTAAAATCCTCCCAATCAAACAAGAACAAAAGATGTTCATCAAGGAAATCGAGAATCGTGCCGCAACGAACACACAAGATGGTAACACTAAACTACCAATCACATCAAACAAGAATGAGAGATTGTTCGAATTATCATGTTGATGTATACGTGAAGCATTAACCGGAAGCACTTTGTCGATAAACTCATCAATCCGAGTGAAGATGTCACCAACGGCTCTTAGAAGAGAAAAACTCCATGTGAAGATGACCCGATAAGATTTAAGCTCGGTTCTTACATGAGTTTAGAGCCGATGACCATTTATATTCTCAAATATCAATCAACAATGCAAAAGTTCACACTTTTTTCCCCTCAAGAATTGCATACGAAGATGCCATTCTTGACTAAATAAGTGAACATCATCCAAATGTAGTCTATTCACACTTTTCCCCGCAAAATTAGCAGTGATGTCGCCATCGTCATTATAGTTGAGAAAGTGGAATCGAAAAACAATCAACAAGAGTCTGTTCACTTGATGATCAAGCACATGGAAAAAGTATGAAGCATGTTGATGAGAATGGTCATAATAAGAAGATTTCTCTTCGTAAGATAAAGCGCACCGACACGTACACTTTTCTTTTCTTTAGAGAACGAGGCTTGAACCGATGTGTTCAAACGTCATTAGAAGATTTCTTTCTTTAAGATAAAGCGCATCGAGACGACACTTTTCTTTTCTTTGAGTACGAGGCTTGAGCAGCTTGTGTTCAAACGCATTAGAAGATTTCTTCTTTTAAGATAAAGCGCATCGAGACGTACACTTTTCTTTTCTTTGAGTACGAGGCTTGAACAGCTTGTGTTCAAACGCCATTAATCTCTCTTTTCATCTACTCTTGGCAAACTTGTAATCAACCCCATTATCATTCAGTTGGCTATTTGTCGTGAAATTGATGGAGAAAACCCAATATGATGAATTTGACCTCAAGTAAACTAACCCGAACTCGTGACTTATACTTGCACATATGTAACAAAGAGCGTGCCGATTTCCATTAGCATCTCTAAGTACTCTATGTACTCTATACTCTTCAACCAACCAACCATCAAGTATAAGATGTACATTACCTCTTGAAAATCCACAATTGAATGTGACACTTGAGCACTACAACGTAACTCCTTAAAGTGATAGTTATTTTGTGGTGGTATGAGCCCAATTCCCCAAGTGGTAAAAGAAAAGGTAAAAGACACCCAACAATAACTAGATTTCCAAGTCTTCATTTTAATAATAAGCTCGAACAAGGATCATGAAGAATCTTCATCCAACCATCCCCGATACCTTCGGATACTAAGTACACTCACCCGTGATATTTCACTTCAACCTCAAATAAACAATAGTAAATTAACTCCGTTGTCACATCTTCTTTGTTAAAAGCTCAAATCTAGCCTCCTTTGACGCTTTTAAGTAAACTCGATAATGGAATTCATCCCGACCATGGTTTAAAGCACATAACCCCAGAAACCATGTAATAACCAAACCGCCATGACGAATATCCAAACACACATCCAATTTATGAAGTACACCCTTTATCCCTTCTTTGAAGTAGAAACCGTAGCACCAAAGATCAAATAAGATCCCGATATACACTTTCCATTTCTCCGTAATGGTTCCATCAAGACGGGATTTTACAACTCTATGGTTTAAACCGAAAAATAGTTTCTTTTCGGGATTTTACAAAACCAAGAGTAAACCGTAAGATAGATCCGAAATGCACCTTACTATTATCGGATGTTTCCATTGTCACGGATTTTACAAGTATCCGATTTAATCCGAGAAATAGGTTCTTTCGGGATTTTACAAATCAAGACAAAACCGTAAACAATGTCGGCTTGAATGAGTTATGACAACCTTGGTTTCGTGAATATCTGCTTTAGGGGAACATGCGCGTTCATCGGGTTCAATATCCAACATCATCCATATCATCAACCAACCAATAAACACATTGGTAAACACATCTTTTCACATATTCGCTCTCATTATTATAGTGACCATTTGGTGAAGTAAACCCGATATATCAAACTCGAACATGACGTAAAATTCCCCAGATTTGTTACTTAAACTTGTACAAATCCTCGTGAACAAGAAACGGTGTACCCAATGTACAAAACCTCTTGACATTCTCATCTCGTGAGACAATCAAGTGATAGTTACGCTGTGGGTTGAGAAAGAATCACAAAAGTAACTAAATAGCCAAGTCTTTATCACACTCATTAAACGCCCAAACAAGTCATCTTCTCGGAAGGGTAGAAAGAACGAAGACGAAATAAGTAAACGCGCCCGAAAAACCTCACTTCAAATCCAAATAAGAAATATCGTATAAACAACCCCGTAGTCAGTTTCGTTCAATCATCCATTCAAGCCTTGACATAATATCCTTCGTGAATATGTATATGCCAAAGTATCAAACCACATACCACAACGAATCTCATTCTTAAATCTCAATATCACAAATCTCATCATCAAATAGATTAAATCTCATCACAAATTACTTCAACAAACACATCATCAAAATTCATGATCAAATCTCATCAAGCATCTCATATTAGCCCGGGCCTCATAAGAGCAATCCAAAGATAGAGAAGCCCATCTGTTCAACATCACATGGTCCAAATAAATATTCCGCCCGAGAAATATCAATTCAAGCCCATATAATTCAAACCCGATTCAACATCACGCAATTCATGTTAATGTCCAAGTAGTATACGATCAACCTGTGAGAAAATATTCAAGCTCATGTGATCCATTAAGAATTTGTAGCCTATGTGACACCAAGAATGGTTACACCAAATCAAGACTTTACTTGGCCCAATAACATAATATTAATCGGACATTGCCCATGAATACGTGATATATTAGTTGTGACCAAGAGTGGTTTATAATGTTGTGAATGTGAAAACAACACTCTTAATTTAATTACAACTACTAATCACAATCCATGAATGTTACTTCCCACATTCAAAGTTCAAACAGCGTTAAATTTTGAATAATCGTCTATGCGAAATACTTTGCAGCACCACTTACATAAACGTTTATGAGAGAACCATTCATAGCTTTATACTCAAACATGTACATACACGGCCTGAAGAAGTTAGCAGCATACCATGGTTGGCCCATGATCAAGACCCCATACCATACGGCCCATTTAAGATCCAAAATTAGGATGCCCTAAATCACTGGTGAATAAAAACGCACAACCCTCAGTCTTAACCATTTACAAACCCTAAAAATACTCACCAATTACCTCCGCCTCTTTCACAGATCAAATCACCATCAACCCTAAAAAATCTCTCTCAAGAAAAATAAGCCTACCTCCTGATGTAATCACATAATACGTACAACAAAAAGATCTTGCAAACCCTTAAATCTCATATCCGCTCCAAACCCAATAACCATATCAACGACTCCATTCATTCTCACATAGCACCATCATTCGTCATATGCACAATATGATTAGAACTGGCTCACCACAGGGATGGTTTGAGCTTGGACCTCAACGCCACAGAGATGGCATGGAGGTGAAGAGGACAAGAGATCTTTCAAGACTATTCTCAGGTAGGTATTTTGATTCATGATATTGTTTCAACTCGAGCATGAAGGGAAGATGATAACACTCTTGTTATTGTTTTTCCTTTCAAAAAAATTCGTATATAAGTTTATACTTATAAGAGATAGATCAATGAGGGCAAACCGATTCGTGTATATAGACCCACGATATTCTTGAAATATCATGTATATCACACGAGTCAAAGCTGAGATCATTATGTGTATTAGTCCTTTCTTTAGTGAAGAGTCGAGTCTTGTGAGATCAATGATGATTTAACTTTGTGGTTGTTTGGATCTGACAAGGTCACTATAACATCATTTAACCATGAAGAAACTGAGATCCTTTACGTTTGAACGAACCAAAGTTTAAGAGATTAACACTATTGTTATTCGTCTTACTTTATGTTCGAAGAGAGATTGAGGTCATGCTTCATAGAGTGATCGGTGAGGATATGAGTTTCTTTCGAGTACTAGACCTAGAAAGTATCTTGATGTTACATTGAAAGCCTCGAAGGAAACCAACATCTGAGATCTTGTTTGATTGATTTGTTTACAATGAGTGAATCGAGTCTTGATGTAGGCAGTAGTTGAGGTTAATAGTTGTTGACGGTTGATGTTAATTGCTTCTTCATCTTTCTTTCTGTCAAGTTCTAAAAGCAGTCAAGTCGTTTTTTAAAACAAGTCGCTAGTCTTTTTGAGTCAACTCGCAAAGCCAACTCGCTTTAGATTCTGTATACCCAACTCGCTTACCGAACATTGAATCTAGACAGATATCAACAACTCGCATTAAGTAATGCAAGTAGGCAACTCGCATAGGGGCCATTGTATCAGGACATTATTGCAACTCGCATCATAGATTCATAGTATCTGGACAGCATAACGACTCTCATCCAAAGAATACATTGAGTCGACAAGAATATCGCCAACTAGCTTACAAAAATGGTCAACTCGCATCCTTGAATCGGTAACTCGCATTCAAGAATCGCACATAACTCGCATATAAAGCATTATTGACCCGTATTTGACCAAGGATAATCGCACCATATGACCCATATAAAGCATGAAGAGTTCTTCATTTAGACCCGTTGACCATGTTCAAATTCGTATAAAATCATAAGAAACAAGAATGCTAACCCATTTAAAGACCAAAATGAATCAACAACTTGGACAAACAACTCGCTCATATGAGTAACCATTTAAGACCATGAGAAGTTTATAAAAACAAGTTAACACCAAAGCTTCAAACCGATAAATATTACAACAAACAACACCAAAATCATGTCAAACTCAGATAAACATCACCAAAAACGAATCAAACCGCATCAAACCGCTAACAAGAAACCATGAAACTCATCAAAACAACACAACCTTGGCTCGTACCAATTGTAGGATCATGAATATTATGTTGTTTGATGATTCGGGTGGTCTAGGATTATGATTAAACAAGAAAGCCATTTTAGATAGATGAAGAGAGTTGAGAGGAGATTTCTTGAAGAGAGTTGCTATTCAAATGAAAGGTTTATTCAAAGAGCACACCCTTCCATGGATGGAAGGGTATTTATACTACAAATTACACGACCTCCCATCGGCCTGTAGATCAGGTATACAGTGGGTAAAAACCCGTCCTTCCTCCACGGTGTTGCACTAAACTAAGCTACGCTACAAATTAACTAATAAACTACTAAATAACGTAAATAACTATATGTCTACGAGCTAACTTATGCTAGATAATAGTTGGGGTGACCGACTCTTTTACTATGGAATTTTCTAATTCCTAACAAAATCTCTAGGATTTATAAACTCTAACTCTAAGGTACTCTTTGGATGGTTTAGCCTACAACAACTCTAGGTATTATAAACTAAGGTTCACAAAGATTAATCAAGCATTAACTACACAACGGATGACCTATCGCATTACTAGATCATTAAAATTAAGATAAGAGACAACCAATCAATATTCAATAATTAAGTTTCATATTCCTAAGCAAACACACAAGTAAATTAGCTTGGACATGGGAACATGCAAGTATACACACAAGTAATTGAAGACATAATTAAATTAATGAAGTAAAACACTTATCTTGATGTAAGATAGGGTTTGAACCCTAAAAATCGTGTATAAGATGACCTTGGTCTGGTTTAGGTTTTACCCAAAAGACTACACAATGAAAACTAAAAATTCGGATTCTATATATAAGATTACATATGCGACGGCGTCACCTTATGATTTGTGATGCCGCCGGTCGCCATTAGGGTTTCGCCTGGCCACGTTAGTCTTGCAACGGCGCCACCTTATGCTTGTGACGCAGCCCTTTTAGTCTCGACGTCGTTCGATCAAATCTAGGCCGCCCGAGTCGCGATAACCTACTCTTTTAAAGCTCGACACCGCCACTTGATAATTAGCAATTTGGCTATCGAGTCATAAAAGTGATGCGACGACATCGCATATAACACCCGACGCCGCCCCTTCGGGCCCAAAGAACTGAGTGTTTCGATTCTTGACTTTGGCCATTTTCTTCAGATATTCGCGCTTTTCGTCTGAATAAGTGTCTTTCCAAAGATTTTGCCTTCAAGATACCTAAAAGTGAAAAGGAAAGATATTAAGTAATAACGGATACAAAAGTGATCAAATAAGGGCTTAAATGACCCCTAAAAAGGTACATTTTAAAACCTTATCAAATATCCTCACATTTGGTATTTGCTTGTCCTCAAGCAAATGTGCTTTTAGTCAATTAATTTATAAGTTGGGGTCATGAAGCATTGGCTTAAAACAATCCACAACACATATAAGCCCCAAGAAAGTCATAACAAGCACGAATTACATACTAGCACCTCTCATGGGTGTTTGGATACTCACATCTCTCGGTGTGTATATGAAATATAACAAGTTGGAAATGGAATATAAACACTCATTAACCGGTCCTAGTACATAGATTACCATAGGCTTGAGACTAGATCAAACCTCCATCGCTTTGGCCTAAGCACCTAGGAAAGACTATCAAAGAGGTCTTTTAAAGGGTTGTAATGTTAGGCTTACGGTAGGGAAACAAAGGGTTTGGTGGGATAGGCTATTTAGTGGTGGCAAGTCAAAAATCTTTATGTTACAAGCATGCGAAGAATGGCGCTATAAGCCAAGACTCGACACTCTAGACTCTAGATAACTGAAACAAACAAACATAAATTAAAAGATAGATGTGAAATGGTAGCCCGTATGTTTTTTTTTTTTTTTTTTTTTTTTCATACACTTTTACTCTACCATCCTCTACGGTAACATCAAAATGATATGGATTTATAGGCACATCCCTACACTTGAGTTTTTATTACTCTAACACTAATATGACTCGAATTGAAAAGATCAAAACACTTGGAGTATATTATTACGCAAATAAAGGGAATTTGAATTTAACGTTCCCCTCCCGTCATTTCATAAATTTTAACTTTTCCCATGAGTCCCAATCGTCCCAAAACTGTATACAAAGGATATGACTCGACTTAGCAACTTATGCAAGCAACTAGATAATTGAGCTAAGGGTTAAGTGTGATAACAATAATGAACTAAAAGTGAGTGCATACAAGGTAGGCTAAGGCGATTTGGGTGTACATTCAGGGGTGGGTGTAAACACGTTTTCATTGATATTCGAAAACCGAAAGATCAAGAGAACCGCGAAATGATAGGCTCGAGGGGTTAACTAGGGGTATCGTGTACTAAAGATGAGTACAACGCAAAGTGTGGGGAATTACTCAACCGATGTGGAAGAAGTAACTATATTACGGGTATCAAACAAGGGTTATCCTAATGCCTCTTATCATTTAGTTATTCCTAACTACAAAAGTGTAGTCTTACTAGCGATCTCGGAAGTATCACAAAACAAGTTCTAGAATCTATTATACTCATCGGTTCACACTCTAAGCATTAAAGATGAATGCTTTAATTCCTACTTAATCTAAGGCGATCCTCACATTTTGGGTGGAATTTAAGTGGTAAGGGTATTTGTGCTAGTCATGCAACTTCCTATCCATGAGACGCTTTTGTTAAGACTAATGGCCCACCCTATATGTCATGAAAATTAAAATTTGGTGCCAAAATTACCCTAACCGACATTTTCTCATGGTTTATTACACAAATGCAATTGACAAAGCAAATAATCAAGGATAAGCATAGTTTCAAAGTTCCCATTTTATTCTCCCTCCTACATTTAAACCGAACATTGTCCCAATGTTCTCGAAAGTATCAAAGTTATGATAATGGAAGGTAATAAAAGATGAAAGAAACTAGTACTCCCATTAGCTCGGTAGGATCCGTAAAGTGGTGGTTACATCTTTCTTCAAGAACGTCATGAAAAGCTCCTTCTCATCTTATGTATCTTCTTCTTGATAAATTAAACCGCACACTGAAGAAACAAACGAAACCTTCAAGCGTAAAATTGGCGGTAATAATATATAGGGCTCTACTAAACTAGGATATAATGCTTGTGGAATGGATGTTTGCTGCACTTCGGAAAATTAAGACCCGAAAATTCCAAAAATTATAAGTAGCCCGAAACGAGAAAGTAATCGCTTGTTTTTGCTCCTTCCGACGCCACAGTTATCCCGACAAAACGCGTCTCGTGATTTTCTCGAAAAATTCGGAAAATTTACATCTTTAGAATCGAAAATTTCCGCAAAACATCCATTATGACTCGATACAAGCATTTGACTCGAACAACACACATGTATACCTTTAATTAATTGAAATTCTCATGTTTACGCTTTTGAAAACGTGTATAATCCTCCCTACACTTATCCTTTATGTAAAATACCTTTATATGTAATTAAGACGAGGTTAAAACAAAATAAAGCATTTTTACAAATTTAAACATGAGAATAAACAATCAATAAAAGATATATGACACAAACAAGCAAACAATTAAGCATGGGTTGCCTCCCACGAAGCGCTTTTCTTTATTTATGAGTCTTGTAGCTAGACTCGAAGTCGTGCCCCTACGTTGTCCTAATCTTAGAGGCCCATTCAATCTCCTTAACCCTTCTCTCATCACGAATATATTCAGGGCCTAATTCAAGACAAGCAGTGTAGTAAACCTTGTTCTTCCAGTCTACTTCAAATGCCGGAATGTTGTCCACATCTAAATTATCAATACCTCAAACTTCTTATTTTGTGGGCATTATATATTTAACACTCTCGGCCCATTTAAGAACTTGACTATTCCTTCCTCTTGATCATAAACCATCATAGACTCTCTATAAATGGTCTCCCAAATATTACATCCCCTAAAACCCATCAATTATGCCCTTAACATTCTCCAAGATCATGAAATCACACCTATATGTGGTTACCTACGAAGACATGCAATCCTTTAACCCTCCCAACATAGTTACTTGCTTTCCTAGGCGAAAAGGGTCCTCATAGGTTCTAGCTTTTTGCTCATGATCCAATTGTAATAGAGCCTAAACATTATATTCATGGGTGCCTTATAGTCAATGTAGTGCGATCCCTATATAAGTATCCAATCATACACGGTATCTTTATTTTTAGGGTTACCCTTCTTATGCGAGGCTCGAAGGTGGTCTCGGAAGTTAACCACGTTATAGTGATAGGCGGTTTCTTCCCTTTTGGGTATGAGTCAAATACTCCCTAAGTTCTTCCTCCTCCTTATTATAATCCATAATTTCTAACACCTTACAATCTCCATCTCGCTAGGTCATCATCCAATCACTATCTAAAGTGTTAGTAGATTCCTTAAGGGCTTCCTCAAGCGATTTTCAATTATCCTATTTAGTTTTTAAGCCTCCAATTTCACTAACAATACGAGCTCGAAGTTGGTTGGCGAGAGTCGGGTCAAGCGGTGGTACTTGTGTGGTGGTGAAGTGTTGTTTGGCTTAATTATCACCTTCCATGATGAAAAGTGATGGGGTTACTAACAAAGGTCACAAAGAAGGGGATAGACTACGAGGAAGCTAAAATGAGAAAAAATTTACTTGATAGGAATCAAGCAAGGAAACCTAAACGAGGTGGACTCCTAACTAGCTATTCTATTCCTCGCAGCAAGCGCCAAAACTCGATAACGCCACACGCTGCTCGGGGTCAAAGGAACTTCCTTTCGTCGAGAAGTTTTTCAACACCCTAGGCAAAGAACCTAATCATTGTAGTGTAGTATTAGGGTAAGCCACGGTATTGATATCGCTCTCTGGGAATAGGAATACTAGTGAGAAGTTACTACGCTAAGGTTGGGGTTGAGGAAGATTATTTTTATTTTTATGTTTTTAGGAAATGGAAAGGTATGAATCTCGGGGTTTGGATTTGGGGTTGGTATTTCACCGATTACTCTACTATCTAATTATCTAATTAACTAAGGTAAGGGTAGTCTATGTCTAATATTGTGTGCTCGATGATGAGTTTAAAGATGTGTTTACTTAGGTTTTATTACTCCTTAATTAC